>JAWVWN010006530.1:0-43105 GCA_037367305.1 Phrynocephalus vlangalii | reverse complement strand
TTTGAGCCAACAGGAGCCAGAATAACAAAAGTGAAACTAGAATTTTGCAGTTGTATCTGCCTTTAAATGGAGAAATAAAAGCAGCCCTTTCCGAAAGCAAATAGCGAGGGGGCAGGCAAATAGGTATTTAGAAGAGAGTGGATTTTCTTTAGGTGAGTTTTGCTTGATTTTATATCTTTAAAAGGGCTATCTGATGGAAAGAAAGCCACTCACTTGCAGGGGGGGGGAGCTTCTTCACCGTCCGGTTCTCCCACGGTCTCAGACGCACGAGTGATTTATTCCCAGGGGTATCTACCCTCACAGAGGAGGGGAACCACACTCGGGATGCCTCAGAGCGAATCTGGGACATCTTCTGCTCCCAGTGGGTGGTCGTAGGCTGGTAATCACCCTCTTGAGACCTGAAATGCATCAACGCTGGCCAGGGCTGCTTCAGCTAGCGTCTGTGCTGATCGCCGCCATCTTGCCCTCCCCTGTGTCTGCTTTTTTGGCACACTGCTGCCTCGCCCTTAGGTGGTGGTCCACCAGGACACCTAGTATATTTTTCATTCTATAAGACACACTCCCCCCTTCATTTGGACAACAGGTTTGATTGTCCAGATTTGTAATGGTGTGCCTTTGATGGACAAGGGTTGTGACTTTTTCTAGTGTCTTCCAGAGTAAGCCTTTTGGCTGTTTTAGATGGTATGAGGGGAAATGTTGCACAGCAGTGTAGCAAGGCTATCGGGGACCTGGGGACAAAGTTGCTATTGCCCCACACTGGCCCTCCCCAATCCTATTGCATCCACCCAGAAAGGGGGGCAATCCTGTGGGTGTGGGGTGGGCGGATGCATGTGTGGTAGCTTGCATGCATGTTACATTTCCAAAGGTGGCCCAGAACAAGGCGAGGAAGAGATGGAGGAGGAGGAGGAGGAGGAGGAGGAGGAGGGCTCTGCAGCTACCGCTCTTACACACCTTCCTGCCTGCTTGCTTTGCCACTCGCCTGGTGCGCAGAGGAGGAGGAGGTGGCTATGATGGAGTGGGTCCCATCCCAAGCCTGAGGACTGCTGGCGGGAAGGTGCAGGGCTTCCTCCTCCTCCCCCTCCAGGCGCCCCCAGATTACAGCAATCGGGGCAGATGTACCTTTCTCCCCCCCCCCCCCCGATACACCACAGATGCTGCAAATTAGTGAATTCATACTGATCAACTTCAAATTGGTACCATTAGGTATTTGAGGTTGTCAGTAGAGAGGTCTGTTGTGATCTGAGGTAATTAGGTAAATGAGAGAATTAAAGATTAATAGAAGGCAATAAAATAATCCCAGAGATCAACTGGGGCCAGACCCACAAGACTGGCGCCGGTGCGCTCACTGAGGGTGGCCACACCCAGGGAGGCATGGAAATCGCGTATGCGTGACCGTGCCTTCTCTGTGGTGGGCCCTATGTTTTGGAATCACCTCCCCAGTGAGCTGCGCCTAAGTGAGACCCTGCCCGCCTTTAAGAAGGCCCTAAAGACCCATCTGTTTAGGGAGGCGTTTGGCGACCTTTCATTTTAAGTTTTATTTTTTCATTTTAAGTTTTTTTTCCCCTGCCATCTTTGCCTTCTCTTTTGCCACCTCCTGTGCTATTTTATTGTGTTTATTGTTTTACTTTTTTGTTGTTAGCCGCCCAGAGTTCCCTCCTGGGAAGATGGGCGGGATATAAACTTCAAAAATAAATAAATAATAAATAAAAAAGAGAAACACTAAATATGAGATGGGGTGACTCCACAAAGTCTCCTTTTTTCCTGTTTGGAGGCAATATTCCTTGTGGAAAGAGGGAGAGTTCTATATATTGTGTTCTGCACTATCTGGTTTTGAAAATTCAAGCAATACGTTCCAAAGAAGGGGAAAAATATATCTGGTTTGCTAACACGAGCTGCTTAGGTAATAGAGGTCTTTGAAGGAATTACACAAGCTCTGATGATCAGGCATATATCTAAGACAAGAGCAACATTTGTCTTGATTAACTTAAGTCTATGTAGAAACAAGAAGAAAAACAGCAATAAAATTCCTGTTTGGGGGGGGGGGAGTAATATCTGTTTTAGAACCTTCTCAAAATGTTGAACATTGCATTTTTAAGTGATGAAGAATAAAAGGGAAGAGTCACACTTTCTGAATTTCTGAAATGTTACAGGGGCCTTCATTCTTCTACCTTTCTCAGGATTCACCATTTCATTGTGCTGCATGTATATAGTTTGTCTCAGAAAAAATGCCAGAGTTGCTGGTTAACTTGAACATCCCCAGGCTGAACCACAGATGGTCTTTTGAAAAGCTTGCCTTAGGGTCATCAGCCTTCTCATGCATGTTTGACTTAAGAAACAAAGCATGGGTGGGAGCAGCTGAGGTGCCCTTGGGGAGAACTCTTGCCAAAAGCTGTGTGCTTCTTCAAACTGGAGAAGGAGGGCTTCAATAGACCTTTGTTTTTGTTTAGCCTTGCCAAAGGAAAGGACAGCAGCTGAATTATTATTACCATTATACCGTTTATTAGATTAATATGCTAGCTACAAAAGCATTCTGGGTGGCTTGCAACAGCGTCATCATAGAATAGTGTAGGACTAAGAGTGATGCTGATTTTGAGGCAGCATCATGGGGTTTGCTAGGTGCTTAGCTCTATCTAGAGATCAGATGGAACCCCTTGAATATCTTATGTACATAAACAATTTATCTTTGTACCCGTTAACTCCACTATTTATATCCACTACTTACTTATTTAGTTTATTTATATAATGTCCTACCCCACTCTTCTAGTGGACAGGGCACTACTCTGGGCAGTATCACACCATACATATACATAAAATTAAGGAATAAAATCCTATGATAAACATCAAATTAAAAAACAAACAAAAGAGAACCACTCCTGTACTAACTATAAATACAAGATACTAATTATTGCTGCTGCCACCCACCTTCTCTCTGAGTCTGACAAAAAAGAGACCGTAGGTAAGCATTGCTTATGGAGAGCATCTCTGTCAGCACAGAACAGCTGGCATTCTTCCCTAGAGACTCCACCTTGCCTCAATTTTTGCCTTAAAGGGGCACTTGAAGCAGGTAGATAGTGTGGATGAGGTGCCCTGGAGGCTTTACTGTGCTGCCATGGCACAAGAAATATCTACAGTGTCTTGCTTGGAGGGGGAAAAATCTCCTCTGGGATAAGGCAAGGCTTTCGGGCGCCTACTGCAATGTCAGTTTCCCATCTTGGCAACAAAATGGAGGGGTTTTGTTTTCTCACTGACCTTTTTTCCCTTCTTTAAATTGTACTCCCTGGATAATTTTAGATGGAGACAAGAATTACTTTTGCAACAGAATCATTACTATTTGCATAGAACAGATTTTCATTTAGTTAACAATGCACATTTTTATTACAATTCCCCTGGAAAATGAACACTTGAGATTGAAAGATAGAAAATAACTTATGAAAGTCCCCGTAGTTTGGTTGAAACCAACTTTCTAGCCAGTCACTCCTAGAATTCACAGAATTCACAGAACTCAAAATACTAAAATGGGTGCCTTGTGCTTCTACCACCACTGAAGAGCATCTGAGGCTGTAGCCAACTCCACAGATATAGAGATGGACATGAAATGCCAAAATAGTGTTTCACTTCATTTTTCATTTCATTTTTCCCCCATTTTTTTAAAAAAAGTTCATTTTGTTTTTTGTTCCATTTTGTTTTCTACTTATTTTTCTTTTTTGACAACTAGTTGGGGCCCTGCTTGCCAATCGGCACTTTTTTTTTTACAAGCGCCAATCAGCTGGTGTGCAGGGCCCTACCAGTGATCAGCTTTTTTTTTTTACAAGCTCTGATCAGCTGGCACACAGCCGTGCCAGCACTTTTTTATTTTTACAAGCGGTGATCAGCTGGCGTGTGGGGCCCTGCTGGCCGATCTGGACTTTTTTTTACAAACGCTGATCAGGTGGCATGAACTCCCACATACCAGCTGATTGGTGCTTATTTTTATTATTTATTTTGACAAAAGGAGAGATTTTTAAATAAAAATATTTAAAAAGCAAAAAACAGAACAGAACAGAACAAAAGAAAATTCCATTTCGCTTCATTTCATTTTTTTTAAAGGCACACCATTTTTCATTTCATTAGGAAACAAAATGAAAAATGAAAAACAAAACAAAACATTTCGTACCCATCTCTATATAGATACCAAGCATTAAATCCTACTCAGCCCAGGATGGCCTATTTCCAGGTAAGCCCATATAGTTAATGCATTGTTTGTCTGTATCCTTTTAAATGTAACCTGTTTTTTTGCTGTGCAGA
Source organism: Phrynocephalus vlangalii (assembly GCA_037367305.1). Taxonomy (NCBI): domain Eukaryota; kingdom Metazoa; phylum Chordata; class Lepidosauria; order Squamata; family Agamidae; genus Phrynocephalus; species Phrynocephalus vlangalii. Next base: position 38,821 of record JAWVWN010006530.1, on the reverse strand, counting down.
AGTAAGAGAATTGAATTTGGAGGTTCCCTCACAGGATTAGGCCAAAGGAAACAGATCCAGGATCGCTCTTGCATATTGCTTGTGACTTCCCTCACTCGATGGCACCAAAGCAACACCAGCAGCTGTTGGTATTGATATTCCACAACTCCAGCAAAGTCTTTCAAACATGGGTGAGAAAAATTTATTTTTGCTTAGGGCCACATTCCTTCAAGGCAATTTGTTAGGGGACATATGCCCCTAACAAGTAGTAGTGGAGAAGGGAGCAAAATAAGATATAATGGAGAGAGGCGAGTGCGAGATCTGTGGAGAAGGGAGGAAAGCATGATGTCATCAGGGCGAGTGCCAAAATGAGTTGAATGCTTCTCTCTCTCTCTCTCTCTCTGCCCCCCCCCCCCCGTTTCTCTCTCCCTCTCCAATTCTTTTTCCTTCAGGACTAGAAGGGACTTCTTGCAGCTACCTTCTGAAACTAGGCAAAAGCTGAATGCTAGCCTTCTTTAAGTCAATGTCTCTGTCTTACAGTGTATAAAGAACAGAGGCACGTATGGGTCCCCATTGCAAGCTTCTGGGAGGGATTTTTTTAAATTCTGCATAAAGGCCAGAATGGCTATAGACAGTGGCAGGGTCAGGCACCCCTTGTCTGGACCACAGGTGGTTGCACATGTGGATTAGAAGCTGTGGGAAACAACTGTTGATCTGGGGGCTCCAAAAGTCTATGGCTTAAATATAAGTTCAGCGGGACTGCCACAAAAATTTTTCCATGCCTGAGGCAAAGGGATATACTCCACAATCTACTTAGAATCATAGAATCATGATGTTGGAGGGGCCTATAAGGTCACTGAGCCCAATGCCACAGTACAAATCAAAGGATATTTGCAAGGTGATTGTCTAAATTTCTCTTGAATGCCTCTGGTGTTGATGTACTCACCATCTCTTGAGGTAATTGGTTCCATTGCCATACTGCTCTAACAGTCAGGATTTCCCCCCTGATATTCAACCAATATCTGGCTTCCTGGAACTTGAGCTGAATCTTATTCAACATTTACATGAGGACAGGGTTCTCCTATACACTTGAGAAGACAGGCAAGTTTAGAGGTTGCATGGCACTTTCCAGCACCATGCCAGCACTTCCAGCCTCTCATCACCTGCCAGCTGAAGCAATTGCCCCAATCTGCATAATGGCCAATTCTGCATCTCTGTAATGATTTTCTCACCTTGTGATCTTAGTCAAGCTATGGCTTCAACGGAAGATTCTCCATGGCTGACATCGACATGTTGAGACCAGCATATTTTTCAGTTAGTCTGACATCAGACATCCCTCTCTTTGGCGTCTAGAGTGCTGCCATTGTAAAGTGTGCCAGATCCCCACAAGTCCCCAGGGTCCTGCATAATTCAAATTAATAATTGAGGAGACAAGCTATCTAAATTTCCTCACTAGGCTAGGCTAACATGGAATTTGGGAATTCCTCTTAAGCAGCTCAAAGTCCTAAAGTATGGATTAACAACAATTAGCAATTTGCTCAAACCAGCATAAAAGATGAGAGAAAGCTATTTTTTCTGTCTTTTTTCTAAAGAATGGACATCCCACTACAGCTTGTGTCTCTTAGCATGATGCTGGAAAGATACAAAACACTGTGCAGATATAATTGATCTTGAATTTGACACCATTCTGTGTCAGAAACAAAAGAAGGGTCTTGAATAGGAGAAGGGATTTGTTACAGAAAGAAAAGAAAAATAAATGTACTTCGAGCATATTTGTGTTTCTGCTGGAAAACGTCTCAGTGTTAACCAAAGTATGCGTTTTTAACATACAGCATGCTTAATAGAAACCAGTAAATACCAATATATACTCAAGTATAAGTTAACCCAGCTATAAGTTGAGGCCCCTAATGTAACCCCCCAAAACTGGGGAAACTTATTGACTTGAGTAGAAGTCTCGGGTGGGAAATGCTAGTACAAGAGATAAAAAGAGACCGTCCCCGATTCCACTCATAAACATAAAGGCTCAAGAGGAAAAGTACCTTGACTGGCACAACACTTCAATGCCATCTCTGCTTAGTACCAAATGAAACAGAAAACAGGGGATGAATGAATGTTTACTTGTCAGAAGTGGAGGGCATGTACTCTTTTTATAGCTAAGCTGGTGATGTTGAAATTGCAGTTCCTTTTGCAATCTAGCTTTGTTGTTGTTCAGTCCTTCAGTTGTGTCCGACTCTTCGTGACCCCATGGACTAGAGCTCGCCAGGCCTTCCTATCTTCCACTGCCTCCCGGAGTTTTGTCAAATTCATTTTGGTTGCATTGATGACACCGTCCAACCATCTTATTCTCTGTCGTCCTCTTTTCCTTTTGCCTTCGATTTTTCCCAGCATCAGGGACTTTTCCAAGGAGTCCTCTCTTCTCATGAGGTGGCCAAAGTACTGGAGCCTCAGCTTCAAAATCTGTCCTTCCCGTGAACATTCGGGGTTGATTTCTTTCAGAATGGATAGGTTTGATCTCTTTGAAGTCCAGGGGACTCTCAAGACTCTCCTCCAGCACCACAGCTCAAAAGCATCAATTCTGCGGAGATCAGCCTTCTTTATAGTCCAGCTCTCAATTCCATACATCACTACTGGAAAAACCATAGCTTTAACCATCCTGACCTTAGTTGGCAAAGTAATGTCTCTGCTCTTTAGGATGCTATCTAGGTTTGCCATTGCTTTCCTCCCAAGAAGCAGGCGTCTTTTTATTTCGTTGCTGCAGTCGCCATCTGCAGTGAACAAGGAGCCCAAGAAAATAAACTCTGTCATTGCCTCCATTTCTTCCCCTTCTATTTGCCAGGAGGTGATGGGATCAGGGGCCATGATCTTAGTTTTTTTTTATGTTGAGCTTCAGCCCATTTTTTTTCACTCTCCTCTTTCACCCTCATTAAGAGGTTCTTTAATTCCTCCTCACTCTCTGCTGTTAGAGTAGTATTATCTGCGTATCTGAGGTTGTTGATATTTCTTCCGGCAATCTTAATTCCGGCTTGTGATTCATCCAGACCTGCCTTTCTCATTATGTACTCTGCATATAAGTTAAATAGGCAAGGTGACAGTATACAGCCTTGTCATACTCCTTTCCCAATTCTAAACCAGTCAGTTGTTCCATATCCAGTTCTGACGGTTGCTGCTTGTCCCACATATAGATTTCTTAGAAGACAGATAAGGTGGTCAGGCACTCCCATTCCTCTAAGGACTTGCCATAGTTTGTTGTGGTCTACACAGTCAAAGGCTTTGGCATAGTCGATGAAGCAGAAGTAGATGTTTTTCTGGAACTCTCTGGCTTTCTCCATAATCCAGCGCATGTTGTAGATTTGATCTCTAGTTCCTCTGCCCCTTCGAAATCCAGCTTGCACTTCTGGAAGTTCTCTTTCCACATACTGCTGAAGCCTGCCTTGTAGAATTTTGAGCATAACCTTGCTAGCGTGTGAAATGAGTGCAATTGTGCGATAGTTGGAGCATTCTTTGGCATTTCCTTTCTTTGGGATTGGAATGTAGACCGATCTTTTCCAGTCCTCTGGCCACTGCTAGGTTTTCCAAATTTGCTGGCATATCATATGCAGCACCTTTACAGCATCCTCTTTTAAGATTTTAAAGAGTTCAATTGGAATGTCGTCACCTCCACTGGCCTTGTTGTTTGCAATGCTTTCTAACGCCCACTTGACTTCACTTTCCAGGATGTCTGGCTCCAGGTCAGCAATTACGCTATCTTGGTTATCAGGGACATCCAGATCTTTCTGATATAATTCTTCTGTATATTCTTGCCATCTCTTCTTGACCTCTTCTGCTTCAGTTAGGTCCCTACCATTTTTGTCCTTTATCATATCCATCTTTGCACGAAATGCCCCTTTAATATCTCCAATTTTCTTGAACAGATCTCTGGTTTTTCCTTTTCTGTTGTTTTCCTCTATTTCTTTGCACTGTTCATTCAAGAAGGCCGCCCTGTCTCTTCTTCTTTGGAAGTCTGCATTCAATTTTCTGTATCTTTCCCTTTCTCCCTTGCATTTTGCATCCCTTCTCTCCTCCGCTATTTGTAGGGCCTCGTTGGACAACCACTTTGCTTTCTTGCATTTTCTTTTCTTTGGAATATTTTTCATTGCAGCCTCCTGTACAATGTTACAAGCCTCCATCCATAGTTCTTCAGGTGTTCTGTCCACCAAATCTAGTTCCTTGAATCTATTCTTCACTTCCACTGTGTATTCATATGGGATTTGACTTAGGTTATACCTGACTGGCCCAGTGATCTTCCCTACTTTCTTCAGTTTAAGTTTGAAATTTGTAATAAGAAGCTGATGATCTGAGCCACAGTCAGCACCAGGTCTTGTTTTTGCTGACTGTATAGAGCTCCTCCATCTTTGGCTGCAGAGAACATAGTCAATCTGATTCCTGTATTGTCCATCTGGTGATGTCCATGTGTAGAGTCACCTTTTGTGTTGTTGGAAAAGAGTGTTTGCAATGACCAGCTTCTTCTCTTGACAAAACTCAATTAGCCTTTGCCCTGCTTCATTTGGAACTCCAAGGCCAAACTTGCCAGTTATTCCTTTTATCACTTGACTCCCTACTTTAGCATTCCAATCCCCTATGATGAGAAGAACATCTTTCTTTGGTGTCAATTCTAGAAGTTCTTGTAAGTCTTCATAAAATTGGTCAATCTCAGCACCGGTAGTTGGTGCATAAACTTGGATTACTGTGATGTTGAAAGGACTGCCTTGGAATCGTACCGAAATCATTCTATCATTTTTTAGGTTGTATCCCAGCACTGCTTTTCTCACTCTATTGTTGACTATGAGGGCTACTCCATTTTTTCTATGGGATTCTTGCCCACAGTAGTAGATGTGATAGTCATCTGAACTGAATTCACCCATTCCTGTCCATTTAAGTTCACTGATGCCCAGGATGTCAATGTTTATTCTTTCCATCTCACGTTTGACCACATCCAGCTTACCCTGGTTCATAGATCTCACATTCCAGGTTCCTATGCAGTATATTTCTTTGCAACATTGGACTTTCCTTTCTGTTCCAGGCACGTCTGCAGCTGAGCGTCCTTTCAGCTTTGGCCCAGCCACTTCATTAGCTCTGGAGCTACTTGTACTTGTCCTCCGCTCTTCCTCAGTAGCATGTTGGACACCTTCCGACCTGAGGGGCTCATCTTCCAGCGTCATGTCTTTTAGCCTTTTGTTTCTGACCATGGGATGTTCTTGGCAGGGATACTGGGGTGGCTTGCCAGTTCCTACCCCAGGAAGTCTTATTACAGGCCTCATTGTCACCAGTGTAATTAGCCTTACAATGATGAATGCACAGTTCAGCCTGTTTTATTTTGTAGCCTCACTGATCAACTGGGACACAAAAGTAGAAATGTGCCCCATTTATAAGATATTCCAGACTGAGGCAAATCTAGCTTTATATACAGTAATAATAAGTATGATGAGGCTGTTGTGGTCTTCACTGCTCCTGCTGCTGTTCCTGCCTGTCCTTGGAGGGGGACAACTCAGGGCCGAGAGGGGGTGCAGGAGCCGGTTTGGGTGGTGGTGGTGGAGACAAGATTCCCCCCCCCGCCGCCTCCCTTAATGTCACTGAGTTGCCATTCCTAGAGGGAAGGTGGGAGGGAAAACCAGAAGGGTAGGAGCTGTTTTCCAAAAGAGTCCCTTTCTGTGCCTCCTTTTTCATCGTTTGGAGGGAAACACAGACTTGGCTACAGCTCCTTTCCAGGATTTGTTTTTTGGGGGGTGGCCCATCAACACACCCCAATAGATCCTGGAAGTGGAGGTAGAAGGTAAGTCCCTAATCCCCCTGGCTTTAAGGGGGCATGGAGGAGGTGGAGGAGGGTCAGGAAGGGGGAATCCCCCAAAGAGCCGGTGCTCCCCATGGACAACAGCCGCTCTCTATGGCCGAAGAGAATGAAGGAGGGATGGCAACTCCAGATCCCGGGCACTTCTCCTGCATTGTGCTGCTGCCAGGCACCTCGGTGGTGGGTGAAGCAGGGTGAAGATGTGCAGCACCGGTTCTGCCTCCCCAATCCCCCCAGTCCCCCACCTCTCCTGCTTCACTTCCACAGCTGCCACCAGTCATCTCAGTGGCCGGCAAAGCGGGGAGAAGCCACAGACCACCAGTGCTGTCTCCCCCATCCCCATCTCCCACATCTGCTTTGCTGCTGCCACCACTGGGCACCTCAGTGGCGGGCAAAGTGGGGTGAAGCCGTGCACCATCAGTGCCACCTCATCCCATCCCCCGGGCCCCACCTCTCCTGCTTCGCTACCACCACCGGCAGGTACCTCGGTAGCAGGCGAAGCCACACATCACCGGTGCCACCTCCCCCCATCCCCCGGGTCCCACCTCTCCTGCTCTGCAGCTGCCACTGCTGGGCACCTCGGGTGCCAGATCCCGGGTGAAGTGGGGCGAAGCTGAACACATCCCATGCCACCTCCCCTGATTCCCCCAGCCCACCCCCTTTATATTGACCTAAAAGTTGAGGACCTTTTTTTTTTCAGACAAAAAGAAGGGCTGAAAAACTCGAATTATACAGGAGTATGTTGTTGTTGTTCAGTTGTTCAGTTGTGTCCGTCTTTTCATGACCCCATGGACCAGAGCTCGCCAGGCCTTCCTATCTTCTACTGCCTCCCAGACTTTGGTCAAATACATATTGGTTCCAACGATGACACTGTCCAACCATCTCATTCTCTGCCGTCCCCTTTTCCTTTTGCCTTCCATCTTTCCCAACATCAGGGACTTTTCCAAGGACTCCTCTCGCCTCATGAGGTGGCCAAAGTACTGGACCCTCAGCTTCAAAATCTGCCCTTCCAGTGAACATTCAGGGTTGATTTCTTTCAGGATGGATAGGTTTGATCTCCTTGCAGTCCAGGGGACTCTCAAAACTCTCCTCCAGTACCCCAGCTCAAAAGCATCAATTCTGCAGTGATCAGCCTTCTTTATAGTCCAGCTCTCACTTCCATACATCACTACTGGAAAAACCATAGCTTTGACTATCCTGATCTTAGTTGGCAAAGTGATGTCTCTGCTCTTTAGGATGCTATCTAGGTTTGCCATTGCTTTCCTCCCAAGAAGCAGGCGTCTTTTTATTTCGTTGCTGCAGTTGCCATCTGCAGCGATCAAGGAGCCCAAGAAAATAAACTCTGTCATTGCCTACATTTCTTCCCCTTCTGTTTGCCAAGAGGTGATGGGACCGGTGGCCATGATCTTTTTTTTTTTTTTGATGTTGAGCTTCAGCCCATTTTTTTCACTCTCCTCTTTCACCCTCATTAAGAGGTTCTTTAATTCCTCCTCACTTTCTGCTATCAGAGTACAGTGGACCCTTGTATAACAAACAGCTTGTATGACATAAAATTTGTACAACATAAAAATTCCGGAGATAGGGGAAATTTGCTTAACATAATCACCTAGAGGGAGAATCCGTACAACATAAAAATGGGATCACTCTGTTTTCAATGCATTCCTATGGGAATTTGTATAAAGGAAAATTTGCTTAACATAATTTCATTTGGAATGAATTAATTCCTTTATACAAGGTACCACTGTAGTATCATCTGCGTATCTGAGGTTGTTGATATTTCTTCCAGCAATCTTAATTCCGGCTTGTGATTTATCCAGACCTGCCTTTCGCATGATGTACTCTGCATATAAGTTAAATAGGCAAGGTGACAGTATACAGCCTTGTCGTACTCCTTTCCCAATTTTAAACCAGTCAGTTGTTCCATATCCAGTTCTAACGGTTGCTGCTTGTCCCACATATAGATTTCTTAGGAGACAGATGAGGTGGTCAGGCACTCCCATTCCTTTAAGGACTTGCCATGGTTTGTTGTGGTCCACACAGTCAAAGGCTTTGGCATAGTCGATGAAGCAGAAGTAGATGTTTTTCTGGAATTCTCTGGCTTTCTCCATAATCCAGGAGTATATACAGGAGTATATGTGTTGCGTCGTTACAGTCGTGACCGACTCTTTGTGACCCCATGTCAATGGAGTTTTCATGGTACTAAAAAAATTAATAGCCACAACAAAATAATTTTGAAAGGTACATTGACTTGCATTCATTTTCTGTGAAGTTGCTGTGAAGTTATACAGGTTTCTTTGCATCTCTCCACAATAACTGTATTCACAGACAGAAACAGGGAATTTTCAATGCACCAGCAGGTGTTACAGGCAAAAGGGCCCTGCATACAAGATGAGAAGCTTGTAATCATTGCTTTCTAATGTAATTAGTATTTCAGGCAAAAACAAAACAAAAATAAAAAATGTATAGAGGACAAAAAGTGGTGGCACCTTAAAGACTATCTTATATTTTAATGTGAGCTTTTGTGGACAAGTCTATTTCTTCAGATATAATTAGATCCAATTATCTTTCCACAAATTATAAAGAATATGTCTTGTTTGTGGGGCTGTTTGTGTGAGAATAAAAACAGAGAAAATCAAGGAAGCCAGGTGAGGAATAAACCCAGGAAAGATGCCTTGGTCTTCTTTCCTCTGCAGGTAAATAGAGACAGGAAAAGTCTTCTTCCACTTGAGACAGGCAGACCTTGGGAGAAAAAAGAAATGACTGGATTTTTCATACCCTGTTCCTGGATATACACTTGCTTCTGCCTGTTTTGGGGGGTGGGGAGAGAAGAGTGGAGGAGGAAGGGGTTTGTGTGTGTGTGTGTGTGTGTGTGTGTGTGTGCGCGCGCACACACACACACACACACACACACATGCAAACACACAGGCACTTTGCCCTCGTGAGGCTAGAGGTCAGAGAAAAGATGTGAAAGCACACACTCTCTCTCTTTTGATGCATTGGTTCAGTTGATCACATGTCAGAACTGAAATGAAAAGATTCATTTTTTTTTCAAGACGTCGAAGCCTAGAGGATGAGAGGAAAAACTTTCAATTGAGAATAGGGAACTCCAGGATGATTTGCATTTCCCTTTGCATCATGTAGTGAAAAGAAAAAAAGAAAACACAAATCAGCCCTCCCAAAATCCATAGTATTTCTTTTAATATTTTTCGCTTGTTGTCAGGCTCTTGAGGCACAGCCCCTCGGGAAAATAACTGCCTTGAGTTGAAACAAAGGCTAGCAAAAGGAAACCGCAACATCCATAATACATCTTTTGTCCCTACAGTTCATTTATCTTTTCAAGAGTGGTAACCAATGTATAGCAGAGTGCTTTTGGTAAACAGCATGTTGTGCCTTTCTTTTATTGAAACAATATCTCTGACACTAGAATAATGTTTTCGGTGGCTTTGTTCTTCAGCATGAATATAATCCATCTGCATTAATTGACATTATAATTCCATTTGCACGATGATATGTAAATAATGTAAAATGAGGAATTAAAGCAGGGGTGTCCAATTTTTTTGCAAGGAGGGCCAGATTTGGTGAGGTGAAAATGTGTGGGGGCTGACTATTCAGTCACATTTGGCCCCTGGGCTGGACTTTGGACAAGTCTCTAGGACATGCAAGGAGGCGGGGAGGATGCTGAAACAAACGGAACCAGAGGTGAGTAGTCTGGGCAGATGGCTAGGGGAACAGACAGAGGCAGGGGGGACAGGCAAACCGTAAAACTGCAAGCTGACATCTGCATCCGGTATGGGGAGGGGCCAGCTGGCAGGAATGCATGACAGACTGAGCCAATGGGGAGAAGAGGCTGTGGCCACTCAAAATTTGAAAATGGGCTGCATTAGGCCCCCGGGCCTGACTTTGGACATGCCTGAATTAAAGTAAATGCAAGAGATTATGTTGACAATTGTTGGGATAGTTTTTGGAAACAAAATGAGTTTCTTGAAATGGCATCCATCTCATCTTGCACAGTGTTTTCTTTCCTCTCCCTGATATGTCAAATTATAATTTATGAAGGTGTGGAAGAAGAGACATCGTCAGTCATCTGGACAGGAAAGTGTTAAACTAACATGTTATCCCCCCCCACCACCACCACCACCGCTTTTTTGTCTCCTGATGTGGCGAGATAAAGGAGCAGTTCTAATTCTAGGTGTAAGTTAAAGATTGGTGGTGGGGGTGGAAAAAAGTCAGCATTAATCCTACTCGGTCTTTGCTGCCATGCACCGTTTTGCAGTTTGATGTAGCATCATTTTGAGGCACTTCTTACAAGACGAGGCAGCTCCCAGTGGCAGCTGCTAGGTGATGATTTTGCCTTCTCTTGCAGATTCATTTATTTTTCAGCTATTTAATCCTACCTTTCTATAAAAAAGATATAACAATAAGCATGTGATCCTTTTGGGCGTTTTCCAGGTAGAGAGCACTCAGAAGTGGTTTACCATTCCCTTCCTCTTGGGACACCTTTGGACTGTGCAGCTTGCCAGAGGGCACATAGGCTGGCTCTTCTGCAATGCACAGTGGGGGACTGAACTCCCAGTCTTTGCCTCTACAGCTAGATACCATACTCACTGAGCTATTTGACCAGCAATTTTATAACAAAATATACAGATATTAAAAACATTTAAAGACAAAAACAGCACCAGTCAAAAATGCGTCTGAGATCACCTATAGCAGCGATGGCGAACCTTCAGTATTCCAGATGTTTCGGACCCACAACTCCCACAGTCCTTTGTCATTGGCAATCTAGGCTCAGAATTCTGGGAGTTGTGGTCCAAAACATCTGGAGTGATGAAGGTTCACTACCACTGACCTATAACATGTCTGGAAGAAATTGTGTTAGTGGCTATTTTAGAACTTTTGGGGGTCAAAATGAAGGGAGCATCTTGCAGGATTTCTACAACTGTATCTTGGGTGAAACCAAAGTGAATATATATTAGAAGCCTCCCACCAATCTTTTCAGGCTGAAGAAGCTACCTTGATGGGTAGTGAAACATTTGCATCCCATAAGAAAAGAAGTCCAGTTGGCATGACTAAACTCCCAAATAACCTCACCTGGATGACTGAGAATCTCCACAGACATCTCATTCTGCAATGTAAGAGTTAGGTATCCTTTTGCAAAAAATTGCAAACATGTTTGGAAGTTCCTTCCTTCCTTTTGCTGCCATTTCTACAGAATTGTGGCCCAAGGTACTTTTCAACCATTTTTCAAACAAAGATGAAAAATACAATGAAAATAAAAAAGACGAAGGTGTTTCACACATAATACAAGGTTTTTATTTAATACGTGCTTTAAATTGGGTGCTGCAGCTAATAATAAAAAAACACTGAAAAATACTAGTCAGTGATCAGACAATTTCTTTGTGTGAATGAACCAGCTGACCTCCTCAGCAGTCGTACCAGCACCTTTCTGGCCCCTGTCAGCAGAGCAGCAGCAGCAGAAGTAATGTTTAAGCTTTATAGGAGCAATGAAAATATGCGACTTAACTTTTAAGAAATGTAAACACAAAACAAAAACAAAGCAACAAAATCTAAAACAAAAAAAAAAGCCCACAATAAGAGATTGGCACAAAATGAAAAGTGACATGCTGTTTTGTCATTTTGTTACGTAACAAATTGTTCCATTACGTAATGAAATGAAACTATTTCAGCTCGAACCAATCAAAACCACAGTTTTTCAGTTTGGAAAGTGAACTGGGAGAGCGTCTTTGGACTCTTCCCTGGAAGTTTCCCAACTTTGGAGCAGTTTGGGGTTCAGTGTTTTGGACAGTGAGGGGAAAGGTGGCAGGCTGCAGCGAGATCTGTCAGCTGGAGTAAAGCCACGCTCCCCGTGCCCCCACCACCCAGCTGGCTTTGACAGCTGAGGCTGTAGGGAGGGGCGTCGGTGCAGCCTGTTGCCTGAAGCTATATCCGTGGGCTGAATTAAAGCCCCACCACCACCACTGCCCCCAAGCTGTTTCTGACCGATTGAGCTGTGGGTAGGGGTGTGGCAGCTTTACTCCAGCCCATGGATCTCGCTTCAGGCAATCACACCAAATAGCATACCAGACTTCCAAGGGGCCCTATATAGCATACTTTAACCTGCTCCAACTGAGCAGACAAGCCTTGTGTGCACAACTTTAAATTTGGGATTGCCTATTTCTGAAATGGTAGCAGAGAAAACAGTCTTACTTTTTTAAAAATACCAAAACCCCTTTGCCCAAACTTTACGAAGTTTGGTAAGAGACCAGAACAGATGTCCGTTACCACTGTGCCAAATATGGTGCTGATATGAAGCCCAGTTTAAAAGTTATATATTTTGTTTTGTTGCCTCCCTTTTTGTAGTGTATTAATTTGAAAACCCAAGGCACTATTATCATTGCATTCTCATATAACATTAAAATTTTGAATCTTTCTTAACAAATTCACACTTCAAATATATTACTGAAAAATTGTTGATGTGGACCCCCTACTCCCACCCCAAATACTTGCTCTGGCTCATCCATACAAAGACGGCTGGAGCTGGGACTGATCTTTGCAGGATCTTTATTTTCCAAAGAAAGAATTTTTAGTGGAATCGCAGTTTTTACATATTTTGTCCCTTCAAATCTTGGAGCTATTTTTTATCTTTTCTGTGTGACTAAATAGTTTCAATCTGTTTCTACTTGAAAAGGGAGAAGAAATCCCATCCCACACTTCGAGCAAGAGCTGAGATCAGATGGGTTATGCCCAGCCAAATGTTATAAAATATTTAAACACACTGGAAGCTTCTGTACAGATTGCCTTCAGGGGGGTTTCCCCATCTGACTCACTAGACACCAACAATCATTTTCATTCCTAGTGGTGCTAACTATGCTCCTCTTTGCATTTGTTTTAGGTTTGCTTAATTTGTTCAGATCTTGTTTGTGATTTATTTGCAGGGATTGGAGCCTCTTACAATACACGAGAACAATAATATATAAAATTATACAGTAAGAATATTGTAAACAAAAAATCGTTCTATACTGTTTTCATCTGGCCATCAAAAAACCAATTAAAAAAAATCATCTCATTATATTTCTTAAACATGCTAAGCCTTGGATGATTTATAAACTCTGTACCTAGTTTTTTTTCCTAAAACAGATGCCATTTTTCAAGACATTCAATAAAGAAAAAGATAGGAATAAAGAGAAACAAAGCAATTTGGTGATGATGATACTGCAATACGAAGATGAAACAAAGAAGGAAAGAAACGGCAAAGGAATTGAAATAACCCAATAGACACTCGAAGGTTTTAAGGAGAGTCATGCCATAATTAGAGATGGGTAGGGCTCCATACCCAGTTTATGCCCAATAAAGGGCACACTGATTATTGTTGCCTGGCCTGTGCCTTTTTATTACACCCTGTCCTAATCAGGTACTTGTCCATCTATGCTATATTTACAGTATGTAGTTCTCCTATTCATAAAAACCCCATTTCCTGTAAGTGCAGGACACAAATGAGAAGTCCGCTCATAAGTGAGTGATGCGGGGGAAAAACAGAAGGGCTGCAGTGTCGGACTGCTGACTGAAAGCTGATTCCCCCCCCTCCCTGCTTTTTTTTCCTAACAACCAGCAACAGAAAAGTATTATTGGTTTGGTCGTTCCTATGGCAACTGCCAAAAGAGAGTGCGGGTCTTTTAAATGGGCAATGCGCACAGTCCCCCTTTGATTCCTTTCTTTTTAAAAAATATTTTTATTTTTATTTTGGAACATCAAAGTAAAAACAGATCATTATTTTATCTCCTCCGTTTACAAATAATTGGGGAGGTTTTCCCCCAATAAATTGGCCTAGTTGTTTCATATTTCTTTTTTCACCTTAAACAAGATTATTTCATATTTCCATATTTACTAAATTTTTTTCCATTAATGTTTTCTAATATTCTTCCATCAATATTACGTTCGTTTTTACTTATCTCTGTCTTAAAGCTAGTACAAAACTACAGATTACAATATTGTATTAGTAGTTTAGCTTAGCAATGTTCCAATCAAAAACTTAATTATTCTTTTAATTGAACAGCTTAGATAATATTGACTAATTCAATATATAGAAGGTATATGTTTACATCTTTTTTTTGTCTAATACAAAAAGTGATGAGAGTAAAACAAAGTTAAGCTATTTCTGTCTAGTCTAAAAACCTTAGATATAAAAAAGACACCATCAACTCATTATATTTTCTCTGTTCCCATAAATTTTCCAATTTTTAAAAACCCTTTTATGTCTAAGATTAGTACTAATGGGTGAATAAAAGAAAAAAAAAGCATTACATCTTGATCCTCTGTTTCTTGTTGTATTAAAAGGAAAAGTCCCTTTGTTTCTTTGCCGCTAACATTTAAAGATCTAACAAATTGGCATCTCAAGCGGTTTTCCACATTCCATTTTTCATTTTTTATATCCAAATATTCAATAATTAGATGTTCCATAAAGAAGAGCAAACTTCTATGTTAAATGGCCTGTCTAGTTTACAATAGTTAACAATGTTCTTATCTGGTCTTCACAGTGCATTGACTGACCACTTAAAAATTTTCTAGTTAATTTAGTAAATAAATGATATTGTAGGCTATTTTCATATTTAACAAATAGCTTTAACATTGAGCAACACTGAACAAACCATCAAAAACTTCAAACTCTTAACTTGAATATGTATTATTTCCCTCATTATTGTAAGCCCCTTGGATTTTTCCAAGGAGAAAGGTGGGGTAAAATTTTCAAAATAAATATATAAAATAAATATGTTATTTATATCCGTAAAAGAAAATAAAAATGATCAACTTTGTTGGAAAGTATTTTCCTTTTCCAACAGTCTCATAAAAATTTTGTTCAGCACTCTTGCCTTTGCAGTTTTCTGATAACGGTGATTAAAGAAAAGTTTTTAATTTATTTAAATATTTATCATTTTAAACTAAATTATGTGAAGAGTACTTTGAGAACAAATTGTTTGCTGCCCGAGATGTAACAATTCTCAAATTTTTAAATTTTTAACTCCTATTTTTTTTCCAATTTTTTTCATTTCTAAAAAAAATTTTCATTTAAAAAGAATCTAAAATACAATAATAAGCAAACGACTTTTTTTTTAAAGCTAAAAACGCATACAAAAAAAACGGCACATTTAAAGCAGGCCTGCAAGTTTTTTGCCTTTGTTTTCTAAAAAAGAGACCCCAAGTAAAATTTAAAATTTAGTGAAGGGAGGGTTGTTTTAAAACGGGGTTTGTTCTGTGTTAGAAAAAAGAAAATTTTTCTTTCTAGAATTTAACGTTTGAAAATTAAAATGAATTGGAAACCAATTTTAAAAGATAAAAATGATCTGTTTTTGAGTAAAAATTTTTGTAAATTCCGTGGTGGAAAGGGAAGGAAAGTTAAAAGACCCATTTGTAGCCAAAAAGGGAAGGTCTGCCCAAATTGATGGGCCTTACAGGCATGTCAATCAGCCCCACCTCTCCGGAAAACTAAAGAGGGGCTGACAAAAAGGGAAAGCTCATAGCCTTTTCCCCCAAATTTTTATACAATTTAACCCCAGAAGTTGACAAAGGGGCTTTTACCAGAATACAGAGAACCAGTGCCTTACTTTTTCCCCCAACCCAACAGGGTTTCCCCATAACTTCAATCCCTTCCCCCCCACCCACTTTCGCCTAAATCAGCCGTTCTGGGGGACAATGTGGGGAACCATACCTGTCTTTGTTTCCAGGGGAATCTTTTTCCTGGAAGGGCACGGGAGTACAACTTTTTCCAAACCTTGTCTCTAAGGGCCTGGAAATTTGGCAGGGGCAGCAGGCCGGCAAGGAAACACAGAAGAGGAAGGATTCACGGGGCTTCCAGTTAAAGGCATTTGAAAATGATACCGCCCAAAGTCTTTTTTCTTTGTTTTTTTCTTTTTTTCTTTCTTTTTTCTTTTTTTTTTTCTTTCTTTTTTTCTTTTCTTTTTTCTTTCTTTTTGGCTTGGGCCTCTTACAGAAAAAGGGGCCCTTTTAAAGACTTTGAAAATAAATTCATTCCTCCGAAAAAAAGAGAAAAGTTTTCCTCCTTCAAATTAAAACTGTAATTGTCCAAAAAGTCTGTGGGGGGGTTTTTTAAATTTTGAAAGCAAACACCAATTTTCCTTTGGAAAAACAGAACATTTGGTTGTCACAAACACAAACTCACTGACTTCAAATTCCAAATAAAGGCGGTTTTGGGGTTTTTGGTTTTTTAGTGGGGGGAGAGATTTTAATTTTTGGGAAAGGCGGTGTTGCAAAATGTTCAGAAAGTGCAAAAATTTCCCTTCTAGGACGAAGTTACACCCTTTTTGTCTTTTTGGGGGAGAAAAGTAGACTTAACCCCCTAAAAAGCTTTTCCCTTTGTAGATTTCCGTGAGCAATTTATAATTTGTTTTTTCCTGGCCTGTTATTGAGGTGTGTGGCATTATTGAACCCCAAAAAAAGGCAGTTATAACCTCACAATAACCATTTTCAAAAGGGTTATTGTTACCCGCTTTTCAAGAGGAATAATAAAAGGGTTAAGGAAACTGGCGTTTGAGATACAGAGACTGTTAAATCAAACAGGTTTATAAAGAACGAAAGGGCCCCCAAATAAATTTAAAAAGGTCCCTGGGGGGAAAAAAACCCCCATGAATAATAGAAACCGTACGCGAAGAGTTTACAGCCCAAAAAATATAGTGCAGCCAAAGAATAAGCCTTTTCTAGGGTTAAAAATTGGGGCCACAATCTATTCATCACAAATTATCTTAATTTTTAATCGCTAACCTTACCTGACAAGGGGAAGAATTTTGACAAGCAGGAACTGGGGGAAAGGGGACGGGGGTGGGGTCTACAACTTTTTAACCCGCCCAGCCCCCGCAGGGGACCCCGTACATACGGGGCGGGCGGCAGCAAATAAAAGTAAAGTGTTGGGCTGTTTCCTTTTTTCCCCTCAGTCATCCCCCCCAAAAAGGTTTTCTGTCCTTTTTTAAGGGAAAACCCAGTTTTGCCTAAGACATATTGCAAAAATAAGAACCCAAAGAAAAGAAACAATTTAAAAAAACTTTTTTCCAATCGTGCCTTTTTGGGGGGGGGGGGAATCCCACCCCGCTTCCCTCCCCCCTTTTCCGGGGTAAGATTCCAATTCGGGAAAAAAAGAAGGGGGAACATGCTAGGGGGATTTTTGAAAAAAAAAATTCCTGCTTTGCATTTTCCTGTGGGGTTTGCAAGGGGCCTTGTTGGGAACCCTTAAGAGGGGTTTTGAAAGGGGATCCTTTCCCCCCCCCTCTTTCCCCCCGGGGTTTGGGGATTGGGGAAAGGGGGATAAAAGACTTTTATTTTTGGGGGGGTCCAAACCCAGCTACCCTTGCCCACTGTTGACCCTTTCTTTTTCCCACCACTGTGTTCTCCACTTTTTAAAATTGATAATTTTTTTTTAATTTTAGGGCTCCGGGGAATGTTTCGTCGTAGATCTGAGTTAATTTTTTGTGTAACAGTTTTTTTTCAATTTTGCTTTGTTGTGATGGTAACCATCTAGAGTGGCCTTTGTTGCCAAAAAAACATATAAACTAAAAAAAACACACAACACACAACACACACAAAACCCCCCACCACAACACACACAAAAACATAATAAAAAATAAGCACAACAAGGGTGGGTGGCCATCTGTGGAAAATTGTGAAGGGGGTTCCTCATGGGGGGAGTTGGACAATGGCCCTTGAGGGCTTTCCAAAATTAGGAGTCATATTCTATAATTTTAAAACCATTTTTAACCATGGGGACCCATTTTTAAGAGGATTTAAAAACCTGAAAGTGTCCAAACTATTAAATCGGCAAATTGGTTAAAAATATGTAAAATGGCATTTTAATGTAAAAATAATTCTGAAAGTGTCGATGTTGGGGGTATGCCAATAAGAGCTGCGGGGGGGCCTGGGGGTTTAAGGCTCTGCACAGAAACTTTTTTATCAAGGGGGAATCTGCTAGATTTGAGAAATAGATTGAATAAAAGGGAACCTACATTACCGAAAAAAAGATAGAGAAAAGGATAGGACTTTTGATTCCTAGGGGAAAAATTAATTCTAGACTTAAAAGGATGGCATATTTTCTTTATTATTACTAAATTAACTGGATTTGACAATATTTTTTTGTTTTACTTAACTTTCCCTTAATGTTTTTGATTTATTTGTAATAAAAAATTCTTTTTTTTTTTCAATGAAAACATCAAAGGCTTTAATTTCCCAAAAACTGTTGGGGCAGTGAAAGAAAAAAATTAAAAACGGTTTTTTCCCCCCTTAAAGGGCCGGGGCAAAGAAAGGGGGTAACGCTACTAAATTCTCCACTTTCAGCAAATGAATAATTTTTTTTCTTTTTCCTAAAACCCCTTTTCCCACTTTGGTGGGCAGGTCGCGTTCGGTTTTTGTCCTCCATTTGCACAGTTAGGGCTGGCGGGTTAATTTGGGGGCAACTTCAGATTTGCAACTGTTCGTTCCACTTTTGGGGGTTGTTTTTGGGTTTAGGACCACTGACCCCGGTGAGCCCCCTATTTGGCCCGAGACATAAACGGTCCAAACCACACAGTTGGTTTCAGTCTCTGGAAAGGGGTGCAAGCTTTTGACAGATTCAGGGTTCACTTAAACCTTTTTTGGGGCCAAAGGGCCATATAGCATCTTTTTTCCCCCATGACCCAAGGGGCTTTCGCCATCTTTTTTTCCAGCCAAAATTTCTGCATCAAAAGTGAAAAAGGTCTAGCAGAAAAATTTTGACCTAAACTCACGATTTTTTTGTTGCGCATTTTGACCCTTGATAGCCCAAAATTTCAACCCCCATTAACCATAGGGAATGGTATTTAAAACCCCAGTTTCCGTAGGTAAACCCCATTGATTTGGATTCACCCATTCATCGGATACCCCACCCTTCCTAAAATTCGGGGCACCCCAAAACACACCAGCCAGTCACCCATGCGGACTTGGCAGCGGTTTTGGCTTACCTCGACCTGTCAGAAAAGGAGATCCGGGGGGCCGGGTTCTGACCACAATGGTCACCAAACCAGAAAAAAAAGGGGGAAGTCCATCTTTTGGGGACCCCGTGAAAAATTTTTAAGTAAAATTTAAAAATTTTTATGGATTACTATTTTTTCACGGTTTCATATATTCAATAAATTCATTAATTGTTAAAAAATTACAAACCCCCCAAACATTTTGATCCCTCTTGGTTAATTTGAAAAAAATTCAATTTTAGCCATTACCAGGTTTCCGTGGGTAAAATTTTACAGATAAAGTTCCCCTTTTTTGTTCTGCTCTTTTTCACTTCCTATAATTATGCCTGAAACAAAAATTCTATTTATGAGGAGCGGAAATTAATAAATTTTATGAAGAATTGACAGTTTGCTCAGTTGACCAAAAGAAAGATTTGCTTTTTACTAAAAATACATGATAGGTTGTTTTTTACTTTTTATCCATCACTCCCCTTTTATTTTGCTGGGTATGGCCTTGGTTTTCAAAGGGAAAAAGACATTCAGACTTTTATAAAATTTTAAAACAACTGGCTTGGTGGGGGAGTTTTGCCCCTACAGCATTGTAGTAAACCCTTTAGAGACTGGTCCCCAAACTTGTTTCAAAACCCAAAATTATTTTTCAAAAAAGACCAAAGGTAATTTAAACCTGAATAAAATGTACCCCCGGTTTAAAAATCTTGGGTCCCCTTCAGGAAACGGGGATTGAAGAGCAGGCTTTTGAATTTCCTCGCTCGGCCCACCGCCTCTTGCCCCGGGGCATAGAGGCAGTGGGAATCAATCATTGGAAACCCGGGGGGGAGGGGTGAGATTTGGGACTATTCATAGCCCCCATTTACTTCCGCCATCCCCATTTGGCATTTCCAAAATGGCATGGCGGGGAGTAATGGGGCTATGAATTCCCCCAAAAACTGCCCCCCCCCCCCCTTCCCGGCTCCTTCACGGTTCCATTTTGTAGTACAAAAGGGCTCCGGCAGAAAGAAAAGGAAGGGGATGAGGGGTTTGGGGGGGCTTCTTCTTTTCCGTTTACTCTCCAGCCCACTGTTTTTGGGGATCCCAAAAGGTGGTGTGGCGGAGAGTAAACTGGGGCTAAAAAGGGAGCCCCAAGCACAGTGGCGTGCCCCCGGCAGAGGGAGGGAACTGGGCCAGGGGGGAGATGGTGTGCCCAAAAAGGGCTCGTATTCATTTTTGGACCTGTGCCTAGCCAAACACTGCGCCTAAGTCTTCTCACTTGGGCAGGGAGCTCCGCCTTCTCTACAGTTCAGTGACACCTCACAAGGTCCCAAAGCACGGATGACACAGCAAGGATACTGCAGGGTGCACTCCCATCAACTCTCAGGGGAGGCAAAGGGGCAAAGGCCCTTCCCCCACTACACCTCCCAGCAAACTCCCTATATGTCCTCTTAGAGGTGCAGCCAAACTCCAGCCTCCCGGGGTACGGGGCGGGGGAGCGGGGGAGGGCAGGATATGGTCATCTGGGTTTCCATGGAAGGTAGGGGAGGTCTCCCCAAAAGAGGCCATTGCTCTTGCGTTCCACTGTTGCTGAGGCCCAACTTAGTCCCCCGGTTTCCCAAAGCCCCCCAACTGTTTGATAAGAACTTTTTTTGGTCCATATTATCATCCTCTCTTTACTAGGTCCCTGGCCTCTGGATAGTGGGTGAAATTCGGAAACTCCATATATTTTAGACCACAACTCCCCATAGTCCTTTGTCATGGCAATCTGGCTTGGAATTCTGGGTTGGGGTCCAAAACATTGGAGTGCAAAGGGTTTCACCCCCACTGCCTAGATTTTAGTTTGGAATGGTTTTTGCAGGATTCCTCACCCAGCATGCAAACTTTTGTTGCTTTTTTTTTTGTTCCTTTTTTAAGCCGGAAAACTGTTGCTGAAACTAAATTTGGGCATTCCACTAAAAGCTGTTGCATATAATTAAGCTTGGTTTGAAAACCACAACGTTACAAAAATAATGTGCTTGCAAGCAAAAAACTGTTATGCTAGAACTTTTTCCCGGGATAGACCACATTCTGATCAGTGATTTGTATGTTTCAGGGGGAATGTCCAAACCACCCCTTCGCTTTTTTTTGGGAAATCTGCTAAGCTTTTAGCAATTTCCTTATTGGAACATGGCCCCCTTTCTAAAATGAAATTTTGCCCCCAAACCAAAACATAATCCCACCCTTTTTTTAAATGATGATAATGGTATCTAATTCTGACATTTTTCTTTGCTGCCCATAAAATTGTTACAGAAACTACAAAAGGTCCAGAAAAGGGTGGTCAGGTTACTGAGGGAAAGGAATAAATATCAACATATCTCCCCAACCTCTCCCCCCGCCCCCCCCCCCCCCACCGGGCCCTGCTTTTTTCCACCCCAGTTTCAAGTAGGGGTTTAAAATTCTAATTTTATAAAGCTCTAAACACTTTGGGGACCTGGGGTACAGGGCAGAATATCATTCCCAACAATCCCCTTTCCCTACTTGAACACCCCAATCAAACGGCTGAGGCCACAAACACCAAAAAGGGAAACAGAAGGGGGGAGGAAAAACAATGTCTTGGCTGTTGTTCTCCACTTGGGGAATAAATTGTCTCCTTTAAACTCCCACTTAGTTTGCCTGGCCCTTTCACGACAATTTTAAAGAAATCTTTTTTTTTTTAATTTTTTACAGGTGTTTTCAAAATAACCCACCTGGGTTTTTTTTTTTTCCCCCCCCCCCCTGATCCTTTAGCCAAACCCCTATCTCCACCCATTTTTTTAATTTTCCTTTCAAAATTATTAAATTTTTAATTTATTTTTTTTTTTACTTTCCCCTTTATTTTAAATAAATCATCTTTTTTCCATTTACTTTTTTTTCTTTGAAAAAACCAAGTCCCTTTTCCCCGGGGAGGAAAAATCCAAATCAAAAAACTTTAAAAATTTCCCCCCCCCTTTAAATATCATATCACTATATACCACTACCCTTAATACAAAATAAAACAAAAAATAAAATGTCAAAAAATACCTTAAAATTTTTTCCCTTCCCCAATTTAGGGCCTAATTAAAGAAAATTCTTTTAGGAATTACAATTTTTGGCATTCCATTGTAAAAAATTAGAACAAGAGGTAAAATTACAAACTCTAATGTTTTTACTTTTAGGGAAAAAACAAAAAAAATACCAGTATGAATTTTTGTTTTGGTTCATTTGTAAAAAAAAGAAAAAAAAAGGTTTAAATTATAAATTAAGAAAAAATTTTAAAAAAAATTCAAAATAAAAATCGATTCGGGGAGATGGGGGGGACAAAAACTGGTACATTTAAAAAATAATAAATAAATGCAAGCCCAGGTTACGTTAGCCCCTTTGGGGAATTTTAAATATGACGTTTAAGAACTTAATTGGTTGGGCTGGCATAAGCCATTTTACAGAAACTGTCTATGTCACTAGACTGCTACTGTATCTCTGCTGAATTTATAATGATAAATAGGCCCTGATTACATAGCATTTTAAATAGAATAATTTACATATTTGTAAAAAATCTTTTTGGTTTGGATTCATAGTTCATAATTTGTAGGCTTTTAAATTTATTTTGGACAAATTTTCTAATGGCCTTTCCCCTGATCAGAGTGGGCATTGCTTGGACTAATACAGTGTTGTGCTAGTCACCATGCTTCACATTTTTTCAAAACAGGATTTGGTTTTTTCCCCGCTTGTCCCAATGACGGTTATTTTTTGTCCCTCTCATCGCGGTTCGCGGTCCTCCCTTTGGGAAAGGTATGAAAAAAATGTTTCCGCATGTCCATTGTGGGGATGAGGGAGTTTGTCCTGACCTGCCCCTGAAATGGGATTTTTAGCGTGATGGCCCTACCCCCCCCTGACTCAAAAATTTTCTTGTCTCGTTCTTGTTTGAAAACGAAGCCTTGAAATGGGGGCCAAAAATGCAACGGCGTATTCTCCATTTTGTGGCAGGAGTGTAAGTTTTCATTCCCAGACAATCCAAATGGGTAAGCAACCCCCCCACAGAGAGGGGAAAAGGCATAAAAACCCCGAATTTGCTGCTTAAAAACAGAAAGGCAAAGTTCCGGAGAAATGAAAAAGGAAAAGTGGTGGTCGGACCAAAAAAAAAAAAAAAAAGGAAAATTAAGGCAGGGAATAAGAGTTGCTCGAAACAAGGGCAGAAAGTAACAGTCATCACGATACCCTCAAACACACCCATGGGTAAACGAAACAAGGACAGAACTGGGGCAAGAAACCCCAAAGCCACGAAAAACGTTTTAAGAAAAGAACGTAATCTCAGAAAAAGGGAAAGGGGTGAAGAAAATGTCTGAGATGGCCCCTTGTTCCTTAGTTAACTCTTACATTTACAAAGAAAAAGGGTTTGTTGGGAGGATGAAATAAAAAAATGAAAAAATCTTTTCCCCGCAAGATGGGGCTGGGGGCTTTAATTTGGGCCACCCCTTTGCCTTGTTTTTGTTTGTTTATTTTTTTTGTTTTCCCCTATTTTGTTTTTGTTTTTTGTTTTCAAAACATTTTACCTGTAGTGAGAGGAGGAGGTTCAGGCGGTGTTTGCATGACACGGGGGGGAGTTTGAAGGAAGGAACTCACTCATTGCCCCCAGGTGATTCAATCCACCCGTTTCACGCCCTTTCTCCCCCACTGTTGTTTGCCGGGCGTTGCGCGGCGGGGCTTTGCCCAGCCCCAGCTAAGGGGGGGGCAAATTTGGGGGCTGGAGGGTTGTGGTGGGCTCGCTTCCTTTAGCTGCGGTCCGCGCCTGGTGGGTCCCTTTTTCACCTTGTGGGGTTGGGACCTGCCGGGCTGTATTTGGGTGGCCAGCGGTTGTTTGCCTGGTCTCCGGCTCACTGGTGAAAGGGAGGGAGAGCCCGGGGAGTTCTTTTATTGGTTGGCATGCTTGGTGCTTACCTGGGATTCCAAGGACATGGGAAAAGGGGCAGGAGTCCCCCCATGAATTCCTTGGTTGGGCTCAAAGCATTCTGGCAGTCGCTTGGTGGGCCCGGAGTCTTTTTAACATTTAAGGATGGGTTAGGTCACAGAGGGGCATGTGCCCCCCTTCCGGTGGGGCAATGGTCATTTGGGGGGGTGCTCCTCGGTCCCCCTTTCTTCTTTTGGGCCCTTTTCGGGGTTGTTTCCATTTGGGGGCGATTTCCCAAACCCGGG
This sequence comes from Phrynocephalus vlangalii, assembly GCA_037367305.1. Lineage (NCBI taxonomy): Eukaryota > Metazoa > Chordata > Lepidosauria > Squamata > Agamidae > Phrynocephalus > Phrynocephalus vlangalii. The sequence goes on along the minus strand of JAWVWN010006530.1, from coordinate 14,881 downwards.
CCCCTTTTTTTGAAGCAGGTCATCTATCACCTGGTAACCACCTCGCAGGGGGCATCTCACCTTCTGCTAGAGGGGATTTTTCCATTGATGGGGGATGGTTCCTCTCTCTAGCATGGGAAAAGGAGATAGATCTTTCCGGGCCCCTGGGAGTTTAAATCTTTGCCATTTCTGTTGGCTTGTTGACTCCCTGCTTGTGATCTGCTGTTCAAATGACACTCCTTCTGGTTACATTTGGTTCCCCCTGGCTGGGGTCTGCTGTTTGCGCCCCTTTCCCTGTTTTGTTCTTCTGCGCTATTGCTTGCCCGTTTTTTGTTTGGTTTTTCAAAGTTTGTTATTAAAATTTTTTGTATACAGTGTTGTTTTTAATCTGGGGTTTTAAAAACTCTCATGGGGCTTCCCCTTTAAAATTGTCTGGTGATTGCGCGAGTTTAGAATGTGGGGCCAGATTGGGCGTTGGTGTGGTCATTTTACCACATACCCAAATTTTGGGCCCGCTTCACTGGTTACCAATTGCCTCCCCGATAAGGTCAAGTTTCTGGTTTTTGGTTTTCAAAAACCCCACGGGTTGGGGGCCTGGTTTTCCAACAACAGATCTCCCCAAAAATCAGCATCGATCCAGACCACCAGATATTTTTTTGTTTTTTACTCTGTGTTTGGGCCCCCCCCCTGGGGGGCCCCTAGGGTTTTTACCCGTATTGGGGCCTTTTCATGGTTGGCCCCCCGCCCGAAAAACTTTGGGCAAAATCCCCCAAATTGGTCCTCCCACTTTTTTAAAAAAATTAATCCTTGCTTTTTATGGAGGCATTTAGTGATCGGTAAATGCTATGTTAGTTTTCCCCCCGGTTGTTTTTTTCTTTTCCCCCAAACCCTTTTGTTTTTTTTTCTTTTTTCCTCTTGCCGGGTCTTCGTATAAATTTTTGTGTGATTTTTTTAATTTGTCTTGTTTTATTTGTTGAAATTTTTTTGAGACTATTTTTTTTGCATTTATGAAAAGCCCAGAGTCCCTTTGGAAATGTGACTGTAAAAAATGCAAGGAGCCCCCGGGGATGGCCGCACCGGAGCGGGGGGCCCCACCACTGCCCCCGGGCCCTGGTGCAGCTGTGCCCGTGCTGGGGGACCACCCTGCCTCCGCCTTGGGGCCCCCGCTGTTTTTTTATTTTTTTTTATTATTATTATTTAAATTTTTATTTTTTTAAATTTTATTATTATTATTATTAATTATTAATTATTACAGCACCAACCATGTGGCCCCAGGGGCCAAGTTGGCACATGTTTTTTTTTTTTACTGCCGACCCCAGGGACCAGGTGGTTTAAAAAGTTTTTAATTATTTTATTATTATTTTTATTATTAGCCGCACAGCTATCTACCCGGATTTTATATTAACAATCAAGTCGAAAGCTTCCCCAAACGTTTAGGGACTCAGTGATGTATGGCGAATTAAAACGGCAGATCCCAGTAAAGGGGCTTTTTGCTCTGACTGATGGGGACTTTGTCCCTCCCAAATTTTTCAAAATACTTGCTTAGTTTTGGGGACCGCACCCAGTGTCCAATTTTCCACTGGACCTCCGTACTGGGTTTTTCCAAGTCCTGAATTTTAATTTTGAGATCCCGAATGGTAATTTTTTTTTAAGTTGTTTTCAGTGACCTACCATCTCCCGGGATAGCAACATCAAAGACCCCACTTTTTTCTTCTCCACAATCACATATCGGGAATATGCTCCCCAAAAACCCGTCTGCTGTTTCGGGAAATTTCCAAAATAATTTTGCATGCTCATTTTCAGTCCTTTTTCGGGTTTGGTTTCCACCCGTTTTTTTTATGGGCGATGTGTTCTGACCAAAATTCCCCGTGGCCATTTTACAAATACATTATGACGCTGTTTGTAATCAGTCTGCAATTTCTTTTCAACAACTCAATCAATTATGGAAAAAAATTTTACCCTCTTTCAAATCACAGTGGGGGACTCAGCTGATTTTTCTATTCTCCTTAACTGATTTGTTCTGTAGCTTGTTCTTGAGCGAAAAATCAGGGCCTCTTTTTTTTTTCAGTGTCCATTGGTGAGCCATAACCAATCTTTTCCTTCTACTTTCCTTTTACTTTTTCGAGGGAAAATGCCCATGCGCACTTTATTAGCCCGCTTCAGCTCGATTTGCATGTTGTTTTCCTGTATTGACCCTTTTTATTTCTTAAAACACCTCCCTTTCTTAACCTCCAATAAGTTGGCTCTGTTATTTTTTCAAATCTGCCAACGCAGTTTTCTTCTTCAACTGTCTGCTTCACTTCAGAAGACCCCTACCCCCAATTTTTAGGTAAATACAGCCTGTCAACATCACTGCGTGGATGTAAGCATAGGGGAAAGGTCATAAGTTTTCTTTTTTTCCCCATCTAAATATCTACTCCTTGATCCAGTTTTTAAAAGCCCGCGGGAACTATACCCGGTTTTGGGCCCCCTATAATGGGCCCTTAGGTGTTACCCCATTTAGCTTACTTTTTTAAAAACTTTTTTTGACCCTTTGGATTTTCTACGCCCATTTTCATTGCCATGCTTTAATTACTAAAATTCCAGTAGCCAGTTTTATACTTCGACTGATGAAAATTAAAAGCTTTCCTTTGGCTTTTTAATTCCCTTTACTTCCCCAAATTTTTTTTCCTTTTTTATGCCCCTGTGGCACATTTTTTTTTTGTCCAAACTCAATATAACATCGGTGCTGAAAATTTGGGGTGTGTTTTGGTCAGTGATTTTATTTTAGTTTCTGATTTTCCATACAACTTTTTGTCATCCTAACAATGATGAAAATTTTTCCCTGAATTTTTAGCGTTTTTAACCTAAAATTTTTCTTCTGCAAAATTATTTAAGGGGAATCAGGGCAATAGTAAAAAGCGAGGGGACAAAGATCACCTTGAAAAATCCCTGTTTGTGCTAACCAAAACCATAGCTTTCATTTTCTGACAAACAAATTTGTTTTCCAGTTCTTCATTGCATTTTAATTAGGGGACTAATACTTTTACATATTTCCAAAAGGATCCGGGACTTAATAACCAACTATGCGGTCTGGTCAAAAAGGGTTTTTTAAGTCAATCCAAATCATATTTTAAAAGTTTTCCGGCTTACAATTGTCTAGATATTTTACAATGGAACGATCTTTTTTGCCTCTACTTCCCCCCTTTGTTCCCTTTTGCTCTACGCATGATGTTATTTGCTTCCCAAAAAATCCCGGACTCTATCGCTATGATGCCTGTAGCAGTTTATAATAGTTTGGTAAACATGTTTTTGGGATGTAATTTTCAGGTATTGCCCTTTTTTTGGACCTTTTTGAAACAATGGGGTTTTCCTTTTTTAACCACTCTTAGTAAACCCTTCCAAAAATTTTATTAAATTGTTGGGGCCCTTTTTCCATGCAGACTGGTCAGGGTTTAACCAAAAACCCCTGCAGTTATCATTGCCAGGGGATGTCCCCGTTTTTGACTCTTTTTTTTACTTTTTGGTGATCATATCAGCGTATTTCTAGTTGGTCCATTTTGCACTTGGGAATTTCTTCTCAAAAACTTTGGGGCATCCGCATTTCTATTATTTTTCTCAGTCCCCAATGTCTTTCCAAAACTGAATGGGTTTCCATTTTTTTTAGCTTTCATCTCTTTTACCTATCTTTGATTTAAACTCGATAGAACTTTCTTTGATTGATTAAAAAATGGGTTTTCTTTATACTGAGGGAAATCTAGCATTATCTTTTAATTTTTTTACGTTGCTGTTAATTTTCTGCTTCACTATTTTTCCAATGCTTCCCAAATTTTTCCTTGTACTTTGCCATATTTTTTAGTCAAATATTTTTTGAACTTACCATTCTTTAAATTTTTCCTCCTGAGTTTTTAAGTTCTCGCATCTCTCGAGTCTTTTTATTTAAGTCCAGTCTGTTTTCCACCCCTGGTTTCTCAATGCATTTTTTGGGGGGGTTCAATTGTGGGAAACCTAGTTTTCCGTTACTATTACGCTGGGACTTTAAACAAGCTGATTTTTCTCTTCAATTGACCTTATCTGGATTGTTTCAAGTGAGAGTTTACATCTTCACAAATTTTACCAAATTTTTTTTTAGGCACAGTCTTTAAAAAGGGAGCCTTCCTCTTCTTCTTTAATGCGCAGTGTGAATTTTATTCTTTAATTTTGCTGCCTAATAGTGAGCTCTGCTGGGTTCCAATCCCATTTGAACCTTCTTTTTGATTTAAATTTTGCGCAACAACCATTTTTCTTCAACTTTTGATGTTCAATGTCCCCCGGGGTTTTCACTATTTTTCCTTCATTTGGATAATTTGGGACCTCCAATTTACAACTCCCTCTGTTTTTTTCTTTCAACTTTACTAACACCTTTTTTTGATTAATCTTCGCTGGTCAGCTAACGTAATTCAGTTACTTGGGGTTTTTGGGTATTTTTGTTTCCAAAAGATGCTTCCCTTTTGGAGCCACGGGTTTTTTAGGGTTCCGCTCTATAATAGATTTTATGATTGTCCGATTCTCTGGGAGAGTATATTTTTGCCGCTTTTGAGATGGTTCAGCTTCCAGAATTCTACAGGCCCTGCCCGGTTCTCGCAATGGGACCGTGACCGTACCCCCTTTATTTCGCGGATGTCCAGGTTTATAACACCCACGCGGTCCTTTTAACCCGGGGCGACCAAGCCGGGTTTGGCTTCTTTATATTTTTTTTCACCTGATTCATGGGTTGTTGGGTGCGCTTAGTTCTGTTCCTCAGTCAAGACCTCTCTGGAAAGGGTTGGGCCACTGGAGCGTTAAGCCCCCCGCCACGACAAGGCGGGACCTTATTATTATTTTAATTTTTTATTATTATTTAAATTTTTATTATTATTATTTATTATTATTATTATTATTATTATTATTTTTTATTTTAAAAATCCCCGATGCGGGGATTTTTTTTCACAGCTGAGAGGGCTGCTCTGTTGCCCTTTTTTTTTTTTTTTTAAATTCCCCGGTCCGCTGGGTTTGGGGCCGAACCCCCACTCAGGGGGCCGGGCCGTTTGGGCCCGGGGTGGAGGGGGCTTTATTTAATTTTTTTTTATTTATTTTTTTAAAAACCCCGATGTTGGGCCCCCCCCCCCCGGCTTACTGCTGGATTCCAGGTGAGTAGGCTGGGGGGTGAAAAAAGGTAGGAGATTGGGGGGGGGGGACAAAAAACAAAATGAAACAAAAGGAAATTTCCATTTGTTTTATTTCATTTTCCCTTTTATGGGGTTTGGGTTGTTATTCGTTTCGTTGCAAAAAAAAATAACAATTAACAAAAAGAATTTAAAAAAAATTTAAAAATTAAAAAATTTATTTTGTGCCCTCCTTATGGCTTCTTGCAGCCCCCAGGGGCAGGTTTAAATCAGGAGTTCCTATATTGGGAGATGCTCCCTTTATTCAGCACCCTCCAAATCAGGAATCTCTGAACCCCGCCAGCCTCAATTTCATGTACCATTCTATTTTAAATTATTATGGGTAATCCTACCTTCAGACGATGTGTTTTAAATTTTTAAATTGACAGCTACAGGAGCATATGGGTGCCTTTCCAAGGGCTTACCTGAATTCTGATACCCCTTCACCACCCCCCAAATGTTAACGGTAGGTTACTCACTATTTGGGGAGATGTGAGTGACGAAAAAATTCCGTCTGGGAAACCCAAAAGAAAATCCATCCTCTCTGGGAATGCAACCAGAAAAACTCACCCCTCTGTATAGGGGGGTGAGCCCGGGCAAACATTTTCCAAAAAAGAGGCAACTGTTCTGTTGGGGGACTCTCTCCCAGCTGTCAGGGGTTTTGGGTTTTTGTGCGACATCTTTGGTCAGCGCCCCGGAGTCCCTGCTCTACATCCTTGTTGGAGCGCCATTTTCTGAGTGACGACTACACTTTGTTTCTTATATGGGGCGTTTGTGCACTTTTGTTACTCTACTTTTATTTTTCCTCCTTGGAGGGCTTTTTTTCTTTGTTTATTTTGATGTTAGCTTTAAAGTTCTTCTTTAAAGATGAAAAAAGTCTCACAGTCCCTTTTTTTTACCCTTGAAATTTTTTCCTTAATGTTTTTTGAAAATTTTCTGCAGTCACTGCCAAATTTTGTATAGTTACTTCAAATTTTTTAAGTTGTAAACCTCCTTGTGTTCTTTTCAAAGAGAAAGATAGTAAAATATTTTAAAAAATAAATAAAATAAAATTTCCAAAAAAAAGAAAAATTTGTTTTTTGAAAAACATCTTTCTTTAGCTGCCCCTTTATGATTTTGTGATCTGAAACATCTTTAGAAATGTAGAGATTCTGTGTCACGATCTGATAACTGTATAGTGGGGGAGTCATTCCCTTAAATTGGGGCCCTTTTTTTTTCTTGCGAGTGCATTGATATTTAAACCGGGACCTTTCTGAATTCTAGAAGGTGGAAAACATTGCCTTAAACAATGTTATCCTATTTCCCTCATCGAAAAAAATGGTGAATGAAAAAAGGTTTTTTTAAACCAAAGCAAAATTAAATGTTTAACTCTTTTATTTGATGCCATTCAAAATATTTTTTTTTAACACTGAATATTTTTAAAATTTACAAAAACATAATAGTAAGTTTTTTTTTACCCGAAAATTCCCAAAATCTAAGTATATTAATTCAAGGGTGAAATTGGCAAAGGGGGGGGGGAGTCAAGTGTCACATAGGGGAACTGGGGACAAGAAATGGCAATTTTTAAATTACATTTTTTAGGAAGTAGGTAACTGGGGCAATGAAATCAAGATATACCTGCCTTCTATGTTATACATTCATTCATTAAATTGAAAGTGACTATTAACCTTTTTGCCCTTCACAATATGTTGGGGGTTTGTCCTTTTTGAGAAAGGGCCCGTCCCTTTCCAAAATCCCCAAAGCCCCAGCACCGAAAATGGAAACCAAATCTTTTAACACGCATGTGGGGGGCTTCAGCAACTACTGAAAAATTAGAACCCCCACTGCCATTCGGGAGAAGATCATTGGGGAGGGGAATTCATGACCAAAACCTCCATTTTTCCCCTTGTTCCAAGTTAAATTAAAAACTCAGACCCATCACTTAGCAAAGTGATTCCAATGAGGGAAATTTGGAAGGGGGGAAAATGGGAAAGTTCCCCTCCGCTGTTCTCCACGAAAAATTTTGGGGAATTGTGCAAATCATCTTGCTTCAATAGGGATAAAAAATCCCCATGATGACTGACCCGCCTCTACAATCTCACCCAGGTTTAAGGGAAAATTACAACAAGCCAACCCAAATCCCCTTTAACTGGGATTTATGGGGTGTAATCTAGTCCATAAACCAGAATACCTAAACTTACATTTATGAGTTGTGCTCTACAAAAAGCAGGGGTCCCTCTGACAATTTCTTAGATCAAGTGAGTACCAGTTGAATAAGCCAAAAGGGGACACTGCGAAAAGTGAGGGGGGTGAAGCGTATAACCATAATTTCAACATAGCAAAGGGAATACCTATTTTTTAATTTATATTTTTAAAAAAATTTTGAGGAGACAGCTCTGGGAAAAATCAGTGAAGCATGATATGTTACAGGTACCATGGGATGGAATGGGGTTGGGTTGGTTGGGAATCTGGGGGAGGGGATAAAAGGGTGCTGGAACCCCCTACAACACCATCCTGTTAGACCGGGGTCCCCAAAATTTTCAAACAGCGGGCCCCGGGCCACCAGCCCCCAAAACCCCTGGGGGGGCCGGCCCCCAGCCCAAAAAAAAAAAAAAAAAAAAAAAAGGCAAAATGGAAAAAGGTGGAGGGATGGGGGACCTTTTCGTAGCCCCCCACTTTTAATGCCCCCTAGCCGCATGCTAGATCACATGCTGACATCTGGGGGGTAGTTGGGGGGGGTGGGGGGAACGATATAGCCCATTGCTTTTAACTCCCACAACAGAAGCAGCTGCAGAGGGTGGCTTGGTCACAAAGCAGGGGGTAGGTGGGGGTTGCAATGGCCAGGGGGCCGATTTAGGGGCCCTTTTGGGGGGGGGGCACGCCCCCCCGCCAGGTTTAGGACCCCGTGTTAGCAGTGAAGACATAAGCGATATTGTGTTCAACTCACAGTAGAACAAGGACTTTTTGGGGGGCAGTGCACTTTAAGCATCCTCTCCTGGAATTTTATTCAGAGGATTTTTACTATTTTTGTAATCAGCATTTGAACAATGCCTGTTACCTTTTCAGTGAAAAAATTTTTTCCCTTTTGGGATGTGTGAAACCCGGATTAAATGCTGGTCCCTCCACCTTTTTCATGCTGGATGGAAAAAGGACGCGTTTTATTCTGCATAAAGGAGTACACCTAATATTTTAAAATCAAAATTTTGCTTCCCAGTACTACTGAGCATGCACAAACTTTTTTTCACCCGCAAGGTTTGCAGTACGGGGTTTAGGTTTCCCCACCCAATGCAACGATGAGACAAAGATTTCCCTCTTTTTGCTGGAAACAAAGTGGTTTTTAAACTATAGACAATGTCAAAATAGTTGGAATCTCAACCAAAACGCACCCAAGGGTCCTTTTTCCCTTTTTCCAGTTTGACCCGTCTGGAACGTTTATAGATGAATACATGGTTTCTACCAAAGATTGGGGCTGTGTGTACACACCCAGAGGGAAATTAAACATTTTAAATGAAGGGGAAATTTGAATAGAAATAGAAAAAAATTTGTTCACATGTTTTGTCTATGGCTGAATCCACCTGGGGGAGATCCGGGAATAGTGAAATTTGGCTTTTCTTCTTTCTTGTCAATGTGGGGTGTGGGATCTCCTTACCATGAAAAGAGTGGGAACTCCCGGGTTTCCAGTAAAGATTTTTTTTAAAAAGTGTCGTTCAGCCCCCCATGGCCCGGGGGCATAAAAATAAAAATAAAAAAAAAAATAATAATAAAAATAATAAAAATAATAATAAAATAATAATAATAATAATAATAATAAAAATAAAATAATAAAACAGCACTGACAGTGAAGGGCCCCTGATCGTGCTGGGGGAAAGAGAAATTTAAAAATTAAATTTAAAAAGCCCAAACCCCGCCCAGGACGGTGGGCAGGGTGGGGGGGGGCAAAAACCAGATCTATCAAACTCCCATGGGCTTCTGGCTCACATTTTTTTTCTGAGCAAAATATCCCAACTTCTCGGTAAGCAGACATGGGCACGGGGGGCAAATTCCCCTTTCCATTTTCGGTTCCGTTTTGTTTTCGTAACGGGTTTGCTAACAAAAATTTCTCTCCCAGCCGAACCCAAACCCAAAAAGAAAAATTTGGGGCTGATTTTTCGTTGTCGTTTTGGCACGCGGCATCGCCGATGCAACAAAAGCAACATAGAAAAAAAGTTTTTTTTAAAAAAAACCCCATTCCCGGCCAAAAAAGCACCGAAAAATATCCTGCCTCGGAGGGCACCTTCAGAAGGGGGGTTTTGGGGGGGGCCCGGCCTTCCCCCCCCTCTCCTGTCCGGCTGTGGTACCAGCTGGGGGGGGCCCTCCCGACATCCATTTCATGCGGGGGGGGGGATCCCCAAAAGGCACCAAAATTTATTTTTAAAACGTGGCCAAAAACCCCCCAAAGCACCACAGAAACATTTGAAAATTTTGGGATTTTAAAAGCCCGATTTTTTATATACAGCAGTGGGTTTTTTTTGCAATAAAAAATCTCAATTTTATTTTTTTATTTTTTTTTATTTTATTTTTTTTTTTTTATTCTGCACAAGATGGGTGGCCCTGGGAGGGGGCCACGCAAATTTTGGGCCCCTTCCCCAATCGATGGGCCGGTTTTGACGAGGGCTTTTGGGTGTGCCAAGGGGGATAAAAGCCCACTAATCCCAACCCAACCCTAACCAACCCTAACCCCAACCCATATGCCATTTCACGTCCTTCTTTGGGTAGGGCACCCAGAGGTGCGCCTACAAACCCCCCTAAACCTTAACCGTAACCCAAGCCCGCCCTTCCCTAACCCCAACCTAACCCAGTTCGTACGCAATACATTCCTTTTTTGTGGTCACAGGCACCAAAGAGGCCTCCCCCCAGCCCCCAAACCCCCACCCCTATCCCCTTCCCAGTAGCTCCCCTTTTAGTATCGAGGCACCCAAAAAAAGGTTCTCTGCACTTCCCCCCCCATCCCAGCATTTTTAATTTTGGGAGGGCGGCTTCGCGTTACCTTCCCTTCCCCTTCCCCCCTTTGTGGGGCAAAATCAGAGGCACCAGAGAGGGGCCTCCCCGAGCCCATTACCCCCAAACCCCCCCCCAACCCCAACCCCAAGACAACGACAAACGGAAACGACAAATTTTTGAAAATTATCGCAAAACGGGGAAAGACCGAAACGGACCACCCCGACAAACAACAACTTGAAACATCATTTTTTTTCATCGTCCTCTCTACTGGAAGTCATGGAAAAAACCCTAAAGGGGCATAGCTAGGTTTTTTTTAAAACCGGTGGGGGAATATTTTTGGAAAAGATTTTTCTTTAAAATTTTAAACAGCATTTTAAAGGGTTTTGATCAGCCATTTTGACTAATTTAAAGAGAACCTCATTTTAGATATTGCAAAAAACTCTAATTTGTTCAGCCAAAACTTAGCTCAACATGGGATCAAACTCTTAAACTCTCCTAGTATTTAAATTCAGTTGTTTCTGACACGGTAGAGGCTGTAGGATGCAGAAGTGGATTCCATGAATATTCTTTAATCCTTTTTGTACTTGGAAAGCAATTTGCTCCCGCCAGCACCTTTATATCACAAATTTTTCAGGGGGAATCATGGGGCCCGGCCCCCCTTCAAAGGTTTTCTAAATTTTTTTTCTTGCCCTGTGCAGCAACAGTAAAACCCCCTTTTCTCAAAAGCAGTCACCTGTAGGAGAGCTAATCCCACAAACAAATTTCATTCAAGACCAAAGGTGAAAAAATCCTCTCACTGATTAACTTAATAGAGGGAAAGAAGCAAACCCAAATTTTTGGCGAGTCGGGGTTTGCCTGATTAAATGATAAAGGGGACATACAAATGGAGCCAAACCCCACTTCACAAATCACACTTCGGCACCGTATTTATTTTTCCCAATCATTTTTATATCCGTTGCAGTTATTTACTTGCTTACAATAATCGGCTTAGCCTCTTATCACTCTGTTCATTCCCTTTAAAGTCTATTGCTTAAATTTTGGGCTCATTTTTCAATTTGTTTAAATCAGTGTCTTATATTATGTTCTCTGTCTTATCAGTGCAGCTAAACTTTTTGTATTTCCAGAGCAATCTTCCCCCTAAGATCCCCGTGCTAAGGGGCAACAGGCCAGAGAGCCATTTATTTTATTTTATTTTTTAATTGCAACTGTTTTTACCCAAACCAATTGTCTTTATATTATAGGGTTTCTGGAGCAGTGTATGTAAGGTGGGTCACTGGAACACTTTTTTTTTCATTACAAGCATTAGTACTGGAAAGACAGTAGTTTTTCTTTATAATTTTGAGTCAGGGGGCACTTTAGACTTTGCAGGGTATTTTAACACTTTTCTTGTGTATTTGCTTGGGTTAATTCTTATTTATATGTTTACTGTTTTATCATTTGTTGAATATTGCCCCTTTTTTTGAGTCCCAAATTTTTTATTTTTTTTTCAGGGCTAAAAGTAATTTTAAGCTTAGGGTAGGAGTGTTCCATCACAGGGCTGGTTTTATAATTCATAGGTTCCTTCCAAATCTGCAGGTTTAAGATGAGATGGAGATGATGAATGATGATGATGATGATGATGATGATAGATGAAATTTAGATGAATAATTTGTTTTTGCACTTCATTTTGTACCTGATTTTTTTTGTGATATCAACTAACAGAAAAAATGTGATGCTGCTTTCATTTGAATCTTTTCAGGGTATTCTTCTGCTTGTTTTTCCTGCTTTTTTTTTCCATTCAAAGACACAAGGGGCTTACCAAAATTTGGGGGTAAAGTATTTTGTTGGATACGTATATATTTTTATGTTTAGAATATAAATATATAAAATAGCAAAAAAATTTATTAACTTTAAAATTAATTTTTTAAAAAAAAGAAACAAAACACAAGCAATCAAAAAAGGTGTTTTTTTTTTTAAAAAGGGGAGAGAACCAGCACCACCTTTTTAAAAATTTTTTCTCTGTACGTCCAAAAAAGTTTCCGAAAAGAAGGAAAGTGGAATGGGGAAGAATGCAAGTAACTAAAACCCTATTGAACATTTGAAATGAAAAACACTTTATCAAGCCAGTAAAAAAAGGTAATTTCCACATTTCCCAATGTTCAAAAGGGAAAATTTTAAATCTGTTTACAAACCAAAGCGATATAAAAGGGGGGCTAATGGTTTTTGTGGAGTAAAAGTCCCTTTTTCAGAGGCGACTTTCCACGTGTATCTGATTACATCCAAAAATTCACATGAAATGCGTTGTGTGACGTGACTGACTTCCGGGAACGAAGGAAATTTCTGGGGAAAAATCCAGATCTACCTCAGGGCAGCAGATAACCATCCATTCCCCAAATTTCCGGTAGAATGGAGAAGTGTACCCCCGAACCCCGGGGGCTCCTGCCAGGTATTAAAGAAACATTGGATAGACATGCCAACCCAAAATACACAGTTTAAAGCAGTTCCTTTGTTTCTTCTTTGGTATGGGCTTTGATAATGTTTTTCCATAGTATAAGAAAAAACCAACACTGAAAATTACCATTTAAAGTTTTTCCGTGAAAAACACAGCAAAAACCAGTGGCAAACACACACGAAATTTAAGTATAAAAATTGGAAAGGGAGCATACCCTTTTTTCCAAAAAAGGTTTTATCTAGGTTTTTTTCTTTGATTTTAATTTTGAATAAAAACATATTTCTTATCATTCACTACAAACAAAAGACTTTCCTTTTGATCTGGTTTTCCATGGTTTTCTCCCAACTTGATTTGGACAACATAGATGGTTACTTCACTCCACTCTTGTCCCTGGGGGAATTTCTTTAAATGTTGATGTTGGTGCAGTCATGTGGTCTTCCTGCAGTTCTGTCCCTGTTCCCATGTACGAAAGGGTGGGGATTGATGATACCAGCGGGACTGTTTCGGGCACGTCCCCCGTTCCGTGATGAGATGTGAAATCCCATGCCTTTGTTCCCCGTTTTTTTCCACCCGGGCCCTTTCCTTTTTTTCAAAGTTTCGATTCCCCTAAACCTTTCCCTTCAATGCGTTACGGAGCTATGTTTGAGGCTTTTGTCTTTTTATCTCTCTGCACTGTTTTGCTGACTCCATAGGGAATGTACTGGCAAATCAACCAAATTTTTTTTTTAGTGGGTTTTCGAGTTCGAGTTCTGGCGGAGTTTTTTTGTCGTTTTTTCCGTTTCGTTACGTAACAGAAACGGGGAAACCAGAAACAAAAAACGGGGATTTCGCCGAGTCGTGCCCATGTCTAATTTTAATTGAACATATTGAAAACCCAGACTGCAAAGACCCAGAAGCATAATCTTTTCTTCTTTAAAATCCTTTCTCTGCTGCAAAGCAAACTGTCTTTTTTTTCTGCAACTTGATTTGGCCAACATAGATGGTTACTTCATTTCCACTTTTTGCCCCCTGGGGGAAAATTTCATTACGTGTTAAATGTTGGCTGCAGTCATGTGGTCTTCCTGCATTTCCCTGTCCCTGTTCCCATGTACGCACGGGTGTGTTTTGATGATACCAGCATCCCTGTTTTTTGCACGTCCTCGTTCCGTGATGAGATGTGAAATCCCATGCCTTTTTTTCTCCGTTTTTTTCCCCCGACCCCCCTTTCCTTTTTTTCGATGTTTCGATTCCTCTCGGGACCTTCCCTTTCAATGCGTTACGGAGCTATGTTTGAGGCTTTTGTCTTTTTACTCTCTGCACTGTTTTTGCTGACTCCATGGGGAATGTACGGCGAATCGCACTTCACACTCCCGCCACTAGATGGGAATGGCACATTGCATCACGAGCCTTACCTCATGGGGACTCGTATCAGAGTGAGAAGCGAGATGAGGGATTCCTGAGGCCAGGGGGGGAATCCTTCCCCCCCCAAAAAACCCCCCTTTTTGATCGCAGTTCAGGAGGCGGGTTTGGGACAAACTCCCCAGTCCCTGCAATGGACGGCGGTTAGATTTCTTTGTACCAATCCCCACGGGATCACGAACCGACGAGATGGGCGTGAAGATCAGCCATAGCCACTGTCCACTCACACTGACAATAACTAAATAGTTTTTGAGGGAAAAATGGAAGCAAAATAAAGCCTAGGGATGAGAGAGGGGCAAAATTGATCTAAAAAAGGCTTTAAAAATCAGTTCCAATTAAGCCATTACCCAGTGGGGAAGAGAAGAGAAAAAAATTCTCTGTATAAAAATTTAAAGTCATTGGGGGCCAAACCCCAAAAAAACCTAAGTGTGCTTGTGTGTTTTTTCTCTGTGTGTCCACCTGTTATGCCCGAACTTGCTCTTCTTCAACGGGGTCTAATTTAAAGTGGGTAGGAAATAAATGGGTTTTTTATTAATTTCCCTTTTTCTTTAAAAATTTATCTAGACAAGAGATTTTCAGGGAATGGCTGTATCCTTTTTTTTCTTGGCTTTCCCCTCACCAGTCCTTTAGAACTACCCAAAACCATTTTTTTTCTTGGCTGTGTAGCTCCTGTTTTGACTACAAGATCTTAAATTGCTGAAAACTTCAGGCCTTTGGAAAAAATATGTATGGGGAAACCCCCCTGATAGAATGAGTGCCAATTAAAGCTTTTATAGGTTTGGGTTAAAAATTTGCATAGATATATTTTTTTACAAAATTGTCCCTCTGTAAACTTCCCTTTTGGGGGAAAACCCGGGCATGCTGAAAAATGCCACAGCATAGGCAAAAACCCTATTTGAAGGTTTTGGCCTTCTTCCCATTAGAGAGGCACTATGCTCCACATCCAATGCAC